>JAQRGA010000536.1:0-14030 GCA_029237695.1 Conchocele bisecta | reverse complement strand
TTGACAGAGCCAGAAGAGGTTGATGGTGTTCTCTCATGGGAAGCAGGCAATTTTGCTTCGTCCATCTTTAATAGTTCTTCTATCACATCATGTGTTGAAATATGTTTGCCTATAAATATATTCACGTTCTATATGACATGATATTTTTCTCTATGACATGTCCAACTGCTGTATATACATACTGGTGACATACAAGACTATATTGTACACCTGATTGTGATATGAAATACTGGTGTGTTTCCATACTGGTAACCAGCCATACAGACTGGTCATACAGGCCCGTAGCCAGACCTGTTTGAAGGGGGGTTCGTTTCGAAGGCCCAAGATACCTGAGGTATCTAGGGGAGTCTACAAAAGTGGACCTCGAGGCTAAAAAAGTGGACCTCAAGGCTGGGCGGGGGGGGGGTCGTCCGACTGCTCCGACCCCCCCCCCCCCCCCTGGCTACGAGCCTGTCATACATAGATAAAACATTGGCGAAGCTATCGCGTGCGCACGCAAAACCTTTCGCAAGCGTGTAGTATTGTTCTTGTGGAGGAATTAAGTTGTTGATGTTTAACGGCCTATCAACAGGTAATGTCATTTCAGGCTGGAAACAACTCCTCAAATCTACGATATTTATTATATTTCTATTTTTTGAATTTAGCTTAACTGAGTTACATAGAGGATATTCATATTTTTGCAACGAATATGCCATATGTTCATCGAGTGGTGTGAAATGTCCATAAACTCGTGAAATATGGACATTTCACACCACTCAGTTAGGCACTCGTGAAATATGGACATTTCACACCACTCGATGAACATATATGTCATATTCGTTGCAAAAATATGAATATTCTATTTATTATATACCGCTCCATGGAAATTAGCAGTTTTTTAGACTGTATACGGTAATGAATGTGTATTTTGTAAAGAAAGTAGTCCGGCACTGCAGATGCGCGTTATGAATATAGATAGCGGAAGTAGTCGTATTTTCACCGGAAGTTGTTTATTTCATCGATGAGAACATATGACTTTTATTTACATCGTATAACTACAGTATGTATTTCATGGGTAGGTATATACTAACTGTTACTATTAGTTGTCTGATTCGCGTTGTTCGTGGTGTCTCCAATATTCATGCGTTATACACAGGGTTATGCCTCTCCTACAGATATCAAGGTGTATGATCACGTGGTACTAACAACAACAAGAAGTACCGATTCAAAGTACGTATTCTTTTATAGTGTCCTTATTACGTAACGGACTTTGATGAAATACATGATGGCGCATCAAACGAGTCTTGTTAAGCTGCATTTGGTGGTCAATGTATTTTCGCCCAAACTTATGTCGTTTTTTGCGAAGAATCACAGAAGACACGGAAATCGATTCTTTGCAAAAACGACATACATTTGTGTCACACTCACTAGACCACCAAATGCAGCTCATGAAGACGCGTTTTCTGCGCCATATTTCATCAAAATCCGTTGCATATTAAAGGTACATGCCCACGCAGCAGGTTACACTGTCCTACTACTTTTCATTTTCTGTCATGCCTTATATGAGCCATTTGTCTACCAACTAACGAGTTATTTTTAATTACGGCGCGTGTTAATTGGTGTTAAATCGCATTTTATATGCCGCGACCAGAAAGGGTATTTTCCGACCTCGTGCTATTTTTACCAACACGCGTCACGTGACACGGTCAATCATATCACATATTTGACATGCGCAGTGAAGTATCGGAAGTTGAGAAGAAGAATCTCTGTTCGAGTCCAAATCTAAATCTCCACGTAACTCTTTCCATTTGGTGATCTGGTCGCCAATATTAACCACTCTCCCTCTCTGTACTGCCTGTCCCTCTGACATTTCGCGTTTTTGTTGGCCGACGCCGTTTCATACAATTTCCGTCCTGGACGTTTCGACATGTTGTTATTCTTGTTTACATATTGGGAAGCCTAATGGCGCGCGTAGTATACTGCGCATGCGCACCGCAAGCCGTGATGTGAAAGTCGTCGTCCCCGCACATTATCAAAATAGACTGTTACCGCCGCGCGTCGCTAACAGTAAATTGATAATTAATGAATTATTATATTTGTATAGCGGGCACTCGTAATTTTTAGAACTGGTGGAATAGTGACATAATTATACACTTATTTAATTCCAATAAAGAACATGTTGTGCCTACTGCGTGGGCATGTACCTTTAAGGAAAATATCAAAGAATACTTACTTTGGAGTGGGCGACGTTGTTGTTGTTGTAATCATGTGATCATGTACCTTGGATATCAAGGATGTGAAATAGTGCCAACTGCGCAATTGATTACGTGAAGACCACGGGGTTTTGCAGGTGGGTCTCATTGGCGGTTATTCCTGAGGCTTATCGTACATTGCGTGCCATAGCTGTACTGTTTATACAATTATGTCAGCAAGAGCTGTGTTTAAATAATAAGCCAATATATAGGTCGATATATAGTTTATATATGGTGGTTTATATACGTCTCATGACACATTTCACAGGATCGGTATTAACTGCGATGCCATGCTACAACAGTTCTCTGACACGGGATGAATACATGGATGAGCACCGTACTCGTAACAAATGAATATTTAAATTATGTTGTGTTGGTATGATAATAAATAAATCGCGAGAAAAAAAAAAGAAACCGGCGCAGTTGTTATATAAGATAATCCGTTTACGACCTGTCAATCGTTTTAAGTGCTTTTCATAAGTTCACCCATATGTTTAAAACACAGATGACCTATAAACATGATGGCGCATGTAGCCTATTTCACCAACATTGCAAAGCATACGTATGTAGCAAAGAAACTTTGAGGGAAAATTTTTCAATTTATGGATACATTTGTAAAATACATTATTTCATATAGAACTAACTACTACTCCACCCATTACACCAGTAGCCTATTTCACCAACATGGAAAAGTATACTTAAACTATCAAAGGATAACTTTTCAATTTAAGGATCAATTTATTAATTTTTATTATACTGAATTTATTACATTATCACAGTCATTTTGGCTGTGATAATGTAATAAATTCAGTACAATAATTCTGCATACTTTTAATCATGAAATATATGCAGTAGTTAGTTCTATATGAAATAATGCATTTCGGGAAAAATAAATGATTCTCCCTCAAAGTATACTTTGCAAGATAAGTATACTTTGCAATGTTGATGAAATCGGTTACAGTTTGCCTCACGTGAGGATTCTGAACATATCGAACCAAACCTGTAAAGGTAGGATAGCCTACAGTGTTACAAACGCACACAGGGCCTACTGCGTGTGCACGCAAAACCTAGTAAAAATATGTCCATGTCCCATCTGTGCCACCGTATTTAACCACGCGATACAATCTATATTTAGATACACTGGTAAATTTCGCCGTGAATCAGCAATACGTGTGTGTATATATACTATAGTTCAATCCTGGTTTTCCCCATACAATATAAACTCATGCCTGTATTATCACGTATTAACCCTTAGACCGATAATGGCGATATCTTTTTTTTTTTGTCGTCTTCTGTTTATTTTCTATTTTCCATTTTTATCATCAAAAACATGCTTTGACAGCACTTTAGAATCATTTACAACATGCTTTGACAGCACTTCAGATTCATTTCCATTGGAAATGATTCTGAAGTGCTGTCAAACCATGTTTGTATTGAGAAATAAGGCAATATATAAAAACAACAGCAGAGTAGCGGTCTAAGGGTTAAATAAAAAATCCCAATATCATGACCATAACTGATATGGTTTAAAACAATGGGAATACGTTCAACGTGACTAGTTCATTGTTTTATTTAGGTCATACAATTAGTTCCAAAATATACGACAAAACTATTCGACGGTTCTTTCACGCACTCCGCTCCACAAGTATGCAATGCGTTTGATCCCAGTATTAGAATTAGTAAAACCCTCAACAAATTTAAAATGTCAATTAAAGATTCAATAATTATATCTAACGCGCGTCGATCATAGTTTTATACACCAAGTTGTTAATTTTAGATCCTCAGTAGTTACGTCCTAGTATTTTACAATAATTTATATATTATATATGCACATGTTTTAAGGTAATTATGTAGTGAGGGCCACACGGTAGACTGGCCTTGGCCAACTGGGTCACCCTTGTTACATAAACGAAGAAATAAAATAAAAATATAGGTGATACGATCAAATTGAACACATAATACTGTAAAACCCGACGTTTCTGTCTGTACATTTCTAACGCAGGGCGACGTTCGTAAATTTCCCTGCGTTGTAGACAGAACATTCAGGTTAACAATACGGATGTTCTCTCGTGTACCTTTTTGCTTTTTAACCCTGAAAATAGCCGTCTCTGCGATCTCCTTTTCAAAGCCCATTTCTACAAGTTTGCTCATGGCGTCCGACAACCCATCCATCTCTCGGTCTATTCCAGAAGCCCCTGGCGTCAGTGCTGCGGTCACTTTGACATCACTATTGCTCTTTGTTTTTGACTGTAACATAAACATCGAATGCACACATATGCAAAACACGTTCAGAAACAGTACGACACCAGTAGCCTATTTCATCAAAATTGTAAAGTATTCTTTTCTAGCAAAGTATACTTTGAGGGAGTAATCATTTATTTTTCCTGAAATGCATTATTTCATTTAGAACTAACGACTGCATATATTTGATGATTAAAAGTATGCATCATTATTATACTGAATGTATTACATTATCACAGCCAACATGGCTGTGATAATGTAATAAATTCAATATAATAAAAATTAATAAATTTATCCTTAAATTGAAAATTTCTCCCTCAAAGTATAAATTTCTCCCTCAAAGTATACATTGCTAGATAAGTATACTTTGCAATGTTGGTGAAATACAGTAGCGCTTTTCTGCATGTCAAAAATACGTACTATACCAATACTATACGTATACTATACCAATACGATATGTTTTCTATACGATATGCATATAATATAAACGTACGGTATGTTTGTACCGTACATACCAACCGATATCGTATAGATATATCATTCAAATCGTACGTTTATACGAATTTTATACATGTGTATAATTCTGGTACGTTTGTATCGTACAAACATACCAAATTTGTGTACGGTATAAATGTACCAGAATACCGTAAATGTATACGATATATTAACGGTGTCGCAGTGTACTATTTGCCCTAATATTTGGTCCGGCCCTAATATTTGGTCCTCTTTGGAGTCGAGAATTTCTTTAAAATGAGAGGTGTTTTCAGTAGAATGAAAAGCCGCACTTCGGGTATGGCATATTCATACCATATCCGTACGAATATATCGTATATACGAACGGATATCGTATGTTTGTATAATATTCGTATAGTACGTTTGTACTATACGATGATACGGTACAAACATACCAATATTATATGATCATACGATATGCTCATTAAATATACTAATACTATACGATTACGATATGTATACGATATTAGTATATACAAATAGGTAAGGAGCAGAAAAGCGCTACTGTAGGCTACTGATTGGTGGGCAATGTTCATGATACTTCAGCACCATTGTCCAATTGTTCAACATATGAAACTATAAATATATACACATAGTTTCACTTCCCGCTTACGTTGACAGTAAAATGTCTCGCTATATCATATCATATCATATGGCAGAAATCTGGGGATTTACTATAGGAATGAATGGCCTTTTTGTGGAATTTATCGGGGTATAAACTTGGAAAAGTCGCGGGAATACTGGACGAAGGCCGGAAGGCCTCGTCCAGTATTCCCGCGACTTTTACAAGTTTATATCCCCGATAAATTCAACAAAAATGCCATTCATTCCTTATAATTCCAGCATTTGAAATAAATTCATCAAGAAAATGTGTTTATTTTCCGTTTTCTTAAGAATTATTTTAACTGCGCCTCACGGTTACGGAAAGTAGTTCGGCATTGGAGTTTACTGGGATATAAATTTTTGACAGAGACTTGCTACGGACCAATCAAATGTTAGGGAATTGTGTAAATATTTTTGTGCTGGAATTATAATTTTGCAAACGTATGTTGGGTGTAAAAAGATGCACCAAGAACGATTTTATTTATGGTGAATTAGGCCGTACCCCAATGCTTATTGTAAGATACATGATTATACTAAAATACTGGTTCAAAATATTGCACTCGAGTGAAAACAAATACATAAAACAAATATACGGTGTTATGCTTAACGATATAGCTGTAAACCCAAACAAACGCAACTGGGCGTCACAGATTAAAATACTCCTATCTAGTCATGGCTTTTATCATGTATGGTTAAACCAAGGTGTAGGAGATGTTGAAACATTTGTATCCGTTTTCAAGCAACGGCTAAATAATAACTTTATTCAGTTATGGCATGGCATGCACGAATAAATGAATCAAGCAGAGCATTATTTTATAAAAAATGTATGCGAGTTTAAATTGCAATATTATTATCATTTTTTATTATATACCTACCCATGAAATACATAGTTATACGATGTAAGTAAAAGTCATATGTTCTTATCGATGAAATAAACAACTTCCGGTGAAAATACGACTACTTCCGCTATCCATATTCATAACGCTCACCTGCAGTACCGGACTGTAAATAGGCTGCAAATACACATTCATTACCGTATACAGTCTAAAAAACTGCTATTTTCCATGGAGCGGTATATAATAAATAGAATATTCATATTTTTGCAACGAATATGACATATATGTTCATCTCGTGGTGTGAAATGTCCATATTTCACTCGTGCCTAACAGCACTCGTGAAATATGGACATTCCACACCACTCGATGAACATATATGTCATATTCGTTGCAAAAATATGAATATCCTCTATATATTAAAATGCACTATGTATTCAGATATACGGAACATTTATATAAAACAGTATTATTGGCGTAGACCAAACATGATACAATTTATTGAGCTGTTTAAAACAGAAAATACGAACTTTGTACAGAATCTCGGTATATACATATACAAAGCATTTCAAATACGAAACGAACATTTATATATTCGTTAAACACCTTCTCCCTTGCCATAACATATATTGTGTGCAGCATTCTGTTAGTTAAATAATATTGATAATATTAATAACACATATTTTGAAATCTAAACACCACATTTGATACAGAATAAACATTTGTCGAAATTGGTATTACAGTCGAACCTCCACGAACGGCCACCTCTCTACAACAGCCACCTCTCTGTAACAGCCGCTATTTTATATCCCAAATGGATGATTTCCTCTATATCTAACCCTTACACTGCTGAGCTTGAACATTGTCTTTTGATGTTGATTTTGCATTCTTTCTCAATAAAAACATGTTTTGACAGCATTTTAGAATCATTTCCATTGGAAATGATTCTAAAATGCTGTCAAAACATGTTTTTATTGAGAATTATTGAAGAAAATAAATAAACATCAGACGATAAAATTGTATTCAGCATTAACCTCCCTACAACAGCCACCTCTCTATAACAGCCACTTTTGCCTTTTCCCATGGGTGGCTGTTGTAGAGAGGTTGCACTGTATAACGTATGCTATATGTAAGATTATAAGTTACTTGAGAAATGTTTCGAGTGCGCTTGAATCCGTGGAACTACGTAACAGTATTAGCGTCAACACGGCCTAGACGTGGTATACACTATACGACACATATATGAAAATAACTATGTGTCCGATAGTGTATGCAAACGGTGGGCAGTGATGGTACGCGGGCTGTTCCGGGCCTGCACTGGTCAAAACCACGTTTGAAGTGCATAAATTAAAAAATAAATAGCATGTTTTTGCCGAAATTTTTACTACACTGTTTGCCATTCTTGACATATTGTGTTTACATGCAGGATTACTTTTTACCTTCATGGGCCATGTGTCTTAAAGATTTCTGAATAAAACTATCTATATATCTATCTATCATATTACAGAAAACAAGTTAAATTTATACGTGATCTTCTGTTGATTTTTTCCCAATTGTCTTTTTTTGTGGCCACTAATGTGTCGTGGAAACGTATTTTCGGTGAGAAAATTTGATTATAAATAGAAATAGCATAGGACAAAATTTAGTTCACGGTTTCTGGTTTCTGGTGGTTCAATGCATCTATGTTGGCCAACCCTTTTCTTAATAAATAGCCCGTGCACTTTACAGGCAGGAAGTCCGCATAATTGATACACGCCATGTGATTTTGTACCATCTGCGTAATTTCATGAAATAAGTTTACAAAATTTACAATCATTTCCGTAAATGGCAGAGTACATGTGGAATTATATCATCTCAGTTCATTTGTTTTCTTGACCTCTAAAACATATTTTGGCCTTGTTCCGAGTACATAACTTACATTTCATTGCATTATAAATAGTTATGATGGAGTAGTATTTCTAAATTTGCGTTTGAACCGTTCTTTCTTTCCTTTCTGATTCGTGGAGAGGTGACCTAGAACTTTGCTAATACACATTTTGTTAAATGAGTTTATGATAATATGTTTGGTCTCATAGTATTGCGTAAAGAATAAAACTGAACATCACAATCAATTACAGAAGCGGAAAATGGGTTCCATCAAATGTCAATTTTAAGGACTAATCCTCTATACCCTTTTGATTTAATATATTCTACAATTACGAAATTGTAAGTGTGTATTCAAATTAGTCAAAACACACATAAATCCTATATATAATGTTCGTTGGGTGCAAAATTTATCAGATTTTATGACGGACGGTGCAGATCATGACCATATTGTGCATTAGCTACAATAATCCGCCTCCGATATGTTATATACGGCTACAATTTGACCCATTCAAAAACTGTGAGCAACTGAAGTGCATACACAAACCTGTTGCATGTAGGTCAAAAGTTCGTTCCCTCAATTTAACAATTAGTTCCCACGAATTAACAATTCGTTTACTCAATTTAACAGTTCTTTCCCTCGAAACAACATTTCGTTCCCTCGAATTAACAATTCGTGGTAACGAATTGTTAAATGTCATTTCGAGGGAACGAATTGTTAAATTGAGAGAATGAATTGTTATTTCGTGGGAATGAATTGTCAATTCTAGGGAACTAATTGTTAATTCGTAGGAACGAATTGCTATATCATGGGAACGAATTGTTAATTCGTGGAAACGAATTGTTATATCGTGGAAACGAATTGTTATCTCGAGAGAACGAATTGTTATATAGTGGGAACGAATTGTTATTTCGTGGGGAAAAAAAATGAGTCCATGTCCCCTGTGGGGCTCCGTACAAGTCTAATCAGTGAACAAACACATACACACACAACCCGTCAACGTCTAAAGATCAAACGTTGTTCATGAGAGACTAAAGTATAATGAACATAGCATACATGTGTGTTGTCCATGCGTCCACTTTGCTGTTGCTGTTTCGCTGAGCTGCTTTTTAGAAGTATCGACAGGCCGGGGACCAGTGATTATGTTCCGCCCAAGGAGAGTCCCCCTTTTCCCAATTCCGTAGTCCAAGCCCGCAGTAGAAACACCGCGTGTGGTCCCCGAGACCTGGAATAGCATACATGTACAGACAAACATGGTAAAGGCACTGGGTCACAGTAGCCGATTTCTATGGAAGCGTCCTGGTGCCAATGCTAACATATATTTATCTCCTATTTATGAGATACTAAGTCCTATCTCCTAATTAGGAGATATTAAGTAATAATTAGGAGATAACAACTCCTAATTAGGACTTACTATATCCTACTTATGACATCTCCTAACTAGGTGTTATTATCTCCTAATTAGGAGATAAAACATTTGTTAGCATTGACACAGATAATAAGTCCTAATTAGGAGTTAGTAAGTCCTAAATAGGAGATAATAAGTCCTAATTAGGAGGTACTATCTGAGGAGATACATTTTAGAATTGGCACCAGGACGCTTCCATAGATTTCACCAAAATTGCTATGCATATTTATCTAGATAAGTATACTCTGAGGGAGTAATCATTTATTTTTCCCGAAATGCATTATTCATATAGAACTAACGACCGCGTTTGCTGCGCCATATTTTATCAAAATTCGTTGCATATTAAGGAAAATATCAAATACATGTACTTACTTTGGAGTGGGCGACGTTGTTGTTGTTTGTTGTTGTAATCACGTGATCATGCACCTTGGTATTTACGTCAGATATAACTTTGACGGGGGGAGGCATGGGGACAGCAAACAAACATGTATACATATGTGAGAATTAATGCTTGGGTGTGTGCTAAGCGCCGCGGAAAGCGGACTCTATGAACGGTGACGGCTCTGTACATCTATGCAGTCGGGCCAGAGTATACGCCGCTCTCAAAGAGACAATTTTGATGGTTTAATTTCGATGATGTTTGTGTTTGGTTGTTGTCTTCTTAAATATATAGAAATAGTGTGCATATTAGCAAATAAGTAATTGTCATTATCTCTAAATTTAAATAGTCATTTTGACATGGCATACCGTACATACACTCAAACATATTACTATAAAATAAGATGTATAAACTGTTACAAGTTTACATACTGTTCGGGTTCAAAAAACATGAACTAAATACCAAATATAAAGTATGTGTCATATTGGGCGTACGACATGTATGTATAATCTTGTATACATGTTATTGAAATAGACGTCAAAATCGTAGACGAGGATGGCCGCGACCCGCATGTCGAGCCCGCCGAGGCATTTGATGGTCTCAGAGTGTATTTATTTGAAGTTTGATGCCCAATAAGCATACAAAGTTTCAAGCAAATCTGACTTACAGTTACAAAGATAGTAGGTATGTGAAAACTTTAACGCAACTTTTGACAGAAACTTTAACGCAAACTTCTAAGTCATTTGACCTTGATATAGGGGCACAGGGGCCGCATGAGTGGAACACATAATGAATATATGGATGATGACTAATAAGCATATGAAGTTTCAAGTCAATGTGACTTACGCGACTGCAGAGATAATAAGGTATTTAAAAACTTTAACGCAGATTTCGGAACGCAAACTTCTAAGTCATTTGACCTTGACCTTGGGCACAGGGGCCGCATGAGTGGGATACAGCATGAATAAATGGATGATGACTAATAAGTATATGAAGTTTCAAGTCAATGTGACTTAGGACTGCAGAGATATAAGGTATTTAAAAACTTTAACGCATATTTCGGAACGCAAGCTTCCAAGTCATTTGACCTTGACCTTGGGCACAGGGGCCGCATGAGTGGGATACAGCATGAATATATGGATGATGACTAATAAGTATATGAAGTTTCAAGTCAATGTGACTTAGGACTGCAGAGATATAAGGGATTTAAAAACTTTAACGCAGATTTCGGAACGCAAACTTCTAAGCCATTTGACCTTGACCTTGGGCACAGGGCCCGCATGAGTGGGATACAGCATGAATATGTGGATCATGACTAATAAGCATATGAAGTTTCAAGTCAATGTGACTTAGGACTGCAGAGATATAAGGTATTTGAAAACGTTAACGGACACCCGGATGTCATTGTGATCACTACTGTCTGCGCTTTCCACAAGCAGGGCTGCTCGACAACAACAATGGGAACACCTGTCTAGACAGGCGCGTGCACGTGAACCACTTCCGGTCACTTCGTAACAGTTGTAATTCGTCATCGACTATGGGGGAAATGGGTACCTAGGTTTATATTTACGGCCAGCATATGCTTTTAGGAACCTGCTCATAAGTCCCATTGGCTGTCTGGTCCCGAGCCTACGCCGCACAGCAGACCAGCAATTGAAATCACAGAATGGTTCATGTGGTAGTGTGCAATATATTACAAACTAGTGTTAGACCATTGGTCCACCCAAGTAATGACTCACTACATGTGTTAAAATAAGTGGTTTGTAAATAAGTCCCAGGTGTCACTTCCAACGTCGATGACCTAACAAATGTATATACAATTTAATTGTCGTTTGAACGTAAGTGAATTAGAAAATAAATTATTTTTCCTCTGGGGTTGGCGGGGAAAAACAAAACGTATACAATTAAGAATTAAAATTGATTGATTGAAAATAACCCGCGTGTTCAGTCTGTGCGCGTTTTTCGCGCCCAAGCCGTCCGTCACTAGTGTTTCCCCACTCGCGGAAATAATTGTCACTCAAGTGGTTGACCGACGAACCCTAGAGTGACACGAATATTTTTGGTCGCAATGGTAACTCAATGAATAATTAAGTTAATTTAAATTGTGAGTTATTTCGGGACAGGTTATTGGATTAGTATGTGTTTTATAGTTAAGAAACATGCGTGTTGATTTTCTCAAATGTCGCGACCGACCAATGCTTCGTCTAAAATACTAAATACAAATGTAGTTTTATTTGCATTGATTTACATTGTAAGTGCTAAAATATAAGTTGAGTATATAAGTGGTGTTTTGTATAACAGGTTGTTCCCTGAGGGGATTGCCAAGGAAAATATTATTAATCTGTGCTACCCAAGTGCAACGACATGCAATGATCTAGTCATGATTGTGGGCGTGGGAAAATATTTAGATGACAAGCGTCAATGAAAAAATCTCCCGGATCAATTGGTGACATCACGTGTCGGGTGAATTTGTCCAATGGGATATTTACATTGTTGGTTTGTGCGTTAATTTCGGATGCGCAAATTTCTGTAACGTGGTAATAGAGTATTGGATAATAATGTGAATTATAACGCGTGGAATGTCCCGTCTTTTCTTCCTAAATACAATGTGTTTCAGGCAATCACATTAGAAACCGGTCCTCCAGTTGGGAAATGGGCTTCTAATGTGCCGCCAGACAAAGCTTTTAATACTGAGATAATTGGTGATTAAAATAAAATAAAAATTAAATAATCAGGGCTACAAGATTCTAATTCCCAGCACGATAAGGGTTTAAAACTGATTCTTCATTATTTCCCTCCCTAGCAAAAACAAGGGAAAACATTTTTTAACAATTGTTGGTTTGGTCGTCAGCAGCACGGCACTTTGGTTGTGGTGATGAACGAGAAAAGCCTCTATATTAAATATCTAAGAAGGTAGCAATCTCGCCATCATTTTCAACTTTTGAACCAACCGGAAGTTTTAACCTTGGGCCCGGCTCGCTAATTCAGTATTTGTCCCTACGGCGCGCGAAGGCCGGACCAGCAGGGTCCCCCGGCCTTCTCGCGCGTTTTACAACTTACTGAATCAGCCGCAGCCCGGTCCCAAGGTACACTAGTACCACCTTGCCTTTGGTTGGTTGAAAAGATGGCGAATGTCCCTACCCTTTTTTTCTAGATATTTAGTATAAAGAGTAAAGTTTTTTGGTATGATTTTATTTTAATTTCGTTTTGGAACGTTTCATACCACAAAGTGCCTGTGCTCAGCAGTTGAGAACAATAACATGTTTGGACGTCCTATTAAATAAATCTGTATGGTAATGAGTTCTTATAACTGATTATGTCTGGAAAGATTGAGCACGTAAGTAAATAGTAGGAATGTGTCGCCTAATTTCAATTCATCTGGCACAAAGTACATTTAAACGATCCCGCGTACGGCACATGATCTTTATGCCATCTGTCCAGTTTATACAGGCATATGATGGTTGTCCAGGCTCCCTGAGTCGGAATAAAATTGAGACGTGGAAATTTTCAGGTCAGGAGCGTGAACTAAGGTTTTCAAGTTCATATTATGTTTTAAAAAGGTCGACAGTTTATGCCATTTAGAAGACGTTCAAAGCTGGCTACTACCCAGGATCCGGCTGCTCAAAGTCAAAGAGGTTTTGAGAGCAACCTGAGCCCTAGGTTTGTAAAAAATGCTCTTGCAGTGATTTTTTTAATTTTTATTATTATTGAATTTTTGTGATTTTTCAAATTTAGTTCCCGTTGGTAGATCCAAATATATGGTAATCCGTCCCGTTTAACGTCCAATATTGTTTTAAAACATGTGTACCAGTCATTTTGTAGCTTGGAGTTGAGCATATTCTTCTCGTTAGCCAAAATACCGTGATATTTTTATGTGTTGCTGCCGCATAGTAGATTTTTGCTCCAAAATTTAAATAAATCCTTAGTTTTAAATAATTAATTCAAGCGGGTGTCTGCC
>JAQRGA010000533.1:0-11685 GCA_029237695.1 Conchocele bisecta | reverse complement strand
AGATAAACAAAAATTATGAAAGATATTTGAATTTTCTTTTCAGAATATGAAAATCGAAAATTGTGTCATTATGTCTGGTTTTCCTGGAGCGTGCCCATATGAGACACGCCATGTAATTTTGTACATTCAGACATCTGCTAAATTCATGAAATATGTTTACAAAATATACAATATTTGTCATAAATAAAGTCGAAAGTTGATTTTTTTTCAGATTACATAAGGAATGTTATATAGAGACGGGTTACGATTTGGAAAGTTGTACCAAATACCGCGACATCATCGGCAGAATCCGGATGAATGTCGATGACTTGATTATCGCCAATCCTGGTATACGCCGAGTTGTGGCTGTGACTGGAGAAATGGGGCTTATGTGATTTATGATCAGTGTAGCTCCTGGTCATATAGCACAGGCCTGTTGCATGATAGCAGTCTATATTGCTTGTTAGAAGCATGACGTGGGTTGCATTGGTGGAATGGCGAACATCACAGATCCTGCGGATGCACAGGTTGATCTGGATGTATACTGGTCACAAAACCAATAAGCCCCATTTCTGGTCGTATACCGGTGCTAGGGACCAATACAAGTCTTTTGCGCACGTGATCAATCGCTGACGTGTCTGCGTTACGTCATGACAATGACGTCATATTGTCGACATTCGACTAATGGAACGTCAGCAGTTTTTCAATGTATCATTATTTATTTGTATATCATATAGAACTGACGACTCATTATAGTTAACGATCAAAAAATATGCATACTTATTGATAATTATTGATTGTTAGAAGCATGACGGGGGTTGCATTTGTGGAATGGTGAACAGTGCAAGTCCTGATCAGATTGTGCGGATACACAGGCTGATCTGGATATACACTGGTCGCAAAACCCATAAGCCCCATTTCTCCAGTCACAGTCCCATTTCTGGTCGTATACCGGTGCTAGGGGCCAGCGTTGGCGTAATGGACCAATACATGTCTTTACCTAACACGAAACAGTGCTGACGTGTCTGCGTTACGTCATGACACTGGCGTCATATTGTCGATGTTCGACTAATGGAACGTCAGCAGTTTTAGTTGTAACCCGGATGTGCGTACCTTCAGTCAATGTATCATAATTTATTTTTATTTCATATAGAACTGACGACTCCTTATAGTTAACGATTAAAAGTACGCAGAATTATTATACTGAATTTATTACAGCCATTATTTTGGTTAGAAAATATTTATGTATACATTTAAAATTTCTCCCTACCGAGATAAGTGTGCTTAGAGATTTTGGTGAAATCGGCTACAGTATATGTGTCTCCACAAAACATAATTTAATACAAGTGCCATGTTCACTTTTCTTTCTGTCCGTGTAGATGAGGCCACGTCTCCGGCCGTGGCGTTCAGCGCAGAGACGGTATCGGACTTGACACCAGGGAATGGCGACATACTCGTGTTCACAGAGTCCGACCTGAACCTCGGCGACGGGTACGACGTCGGCACGGGCCGCTTCACCGTCCCAGTGTCCGGCGTCTACTTGTTCGGCATACAACTGTGTATTCCGGAAAATCATTGGAAGATGTTTTGCCTTGAGACGGACGATGGGGCGACGTTGCACACTGCGGTTATATCACTGGGAAATATTTCGCGTGGAGCAGCGTGCATGGCAGAGACAGCTGTTGTCTCGCTGGTCAAGGGTGACGTCATTTTCGTCAAATGTAGAAAAACAGGCAACGGCGGCAATATACACCAGAGCGATGACTACCTTAATGTTTTCACCGGTGCCTTGATTCAGAAGTTGTAGACATGTTTGACGTGAGTTTCTTGCCATAAGCACGGTATCTCATTCTTCTTCTTATATACGTACTTTCGTTTCCCATTGAATACAATACATGAAACATACATGTATATATGGAACGCAAGCCGTCAATATTTTGCGATATTGATGTATGATGAGTTCATATTGGTCTGTGCAGGAACTACGTTTCACCACCCCGTAAAATAGTTCCTTCTAAATCATCACTTATTTGCATACTTCTGTTGTAGTTATATGTTTTTGAAGTGTTTATAAATTGTGAGTGATTTACGTATATAATGAAAAGGTTACTTGATTTGTAAGTGCATATATGCCACTCGTTCCGCCGCGCAACGATAGTGCGCTCATAAAGTCGCGCGATATCGCACGCTACAGAACTCGTGCATATATCCACATGGAAATGAAATAACATATAAATACACCGTGCCATGAGAACATGTTGATAACGCCACCTGGGGCCCATTTCACTAAGCAAGTTCGTAAGTGCTGACTTTGCCTGTAGAATAACATTTACACTGACGGCCGATGCTGGAAACTCTTGTTGATATGTTCACTTGTACTGATGTGCGTCTGTACGTGCAAAATGGTCACATTCATTAACCACGTAACCATATAAGTAGAAATATTCGTATGGAAATGTTTATGGCAAGGGGTTTAGTGAAACGGGCCCCTGGTTGTCATCCCTTAAATACGTGTACTTTAGTTGAGCGCGAGCTGCACAAATACAGCCTGTGTCACGTTTAAGCCAACGAACACATTGTTTCCTAATTTCAAAAACAATACCGGTGTCAAAACGATGTACATGTATAAACGATAGGCGATCGTTTGTTTGTGGACACTGTAGCCTCTTTCACCAACATTGCAAAGTATACTTTTCTAGCAAAGTATACTTTCAGGGAGAGACCTTCAATTTTAGGATAAATTTATAATTTTTTATTATACTGAATTTATTACATGAGAAATAAATGATTATTCCCTCAAAGTATACTTTGCTAGATAAGTATACTTTGCAATTTTGATGAAATCGGCTACTGATGACATGCCATGCAATTTACAACAACAACAACGGTGTCAAAACGATGTACATGCATAAACGATAGGCGATCGTTTTTTTGTGGACCAGGAACAAACCCGGATCATTGTATTCTGCATCCGGCCCCCGAGTGGCGGGCAGTAACTCTGAGAAAATCCCGCACACTACACTTCATACTTCAGCAACATAGGCATTCGGCGTGTTTCGGCTTTCATCGTAATAACTATATATATGAACAAGGCTTATAGCTTTGGTCGGACACGACCTCGTATCCCAACAAATTCAGTGATTTTATTAACGCTAATGTATTTGGCGAAATGTGCACATGTTCATTCGAGAATTATTGTTATATTGCTAAAATATCACAATTAGAACATAAGTATGCAAAGAATATCGAATTACAATTGGTTTTCCTAGGTCGGACACGACCTCGCATCATAATGAAATAATGTGTTTAAGGTTCTAACATCAATATTGTAGTGGCAAGTTCATATGTTCATTTGCGAAGTATTTATGAAACTCTTGCAATTCATTTGCACGGGTTTCGCTGTGAGAAAACCCATAATCAACTCATTACAAATAATACATCGTGAAGAGAACACCCGTATTTGGCCGCCTATTTTCTTGGAAACCACAAGCTACCATGCTTAAGTTATTTGAAAATTTGGAAAGGGTCTCGACTAATCTAGAATGTTAATGTGATTGAACACATTCCAAGCATACACTGAAATATATCTGATTCATAGAAACAGCTGCGTAATTTTGATTTCAACAAGTTTACATAACGTCACATTTGACGTCACACAACGTAACGTCAAGACGCAGGAAAACACGTCATTGTATAACTATGCATGCGCACAGCACAATTCATTGATTATAATCTCAACAAATAGACTAAATGTGCATATGTATCCGCCGTGAAAGTGTAATAAATAGGATATTCCATCGTACATGTTTGAATAGCGGAAATAATACACTCGTATCCGTCGGCGTCCGTGCAAGCAACTCGTTCGCTACGCTCACACATTGCTTACCCTGGGAGGTCCCCAGCGTGTCGGGTTTAGCAAGGTTTCACTGTAAATTACCTACTGGGGTGTCCGGTTTAGCGAGGTTTCACTGAAAATCAGGCATTTGATAATTCCGAGCCAGATGTGTGTGCTATGCGATCATGACAGGCATTATCACCGGAGACAAAATACTAAGAAACCCATAAAAAATATGATGATATACAGTTATTGTTGTCCGGTTTAGAGAGGTTCCACTGTATAAATTCAAGTACTACCCTGGTTGGCTTACGGCCTACATAAGGTTCCCGCGGAGCATAATGCCAACAGATCATAGCGGCTGCAGGAGATATCATATTAACTCACCTGTAAGAATATCGGCCGCTGCTATCATACATGTAGACAGATAGAGAGAGAGAGAGAGAGAGAGAGAGAGAGAGAGAGAGAGAGACAGAGAGACAGAGAGACAGAGAGTAGTCAGTTATGCGTTTGCCTCTGAGATAATCACATGTCTAGTTAATCGTTTACTGTGTTATAAAATAAATGGAGCTAGCGCTCAAAATGATTGTAATGTACTGGGCCCCGGGACAATGCAGTGCGATAGACAATATATTGCTATAGCACGTCACACGAGTGGGATGCATTTTATATTTTCTAAACTCTATGCTTTTATTTCTTTACACCAATGGGCGGTTGGTTGGGAGGATGAGAAGGGTACACTTAACGATGGGTTTAATCCTTAACGGAATCACGACATCCCTGGTTTGACCCTCGTGTACATTTTTGACGCGACAGTTGAATCCGGTTATATCCAATACATGTGTAAAGGCAATAATATTAGTACTAATACTATATCACTCACTTCAACGGCGACATTGGACAGCAGTTCGTGCATTTTTACCGGCCGGCAATTAGCTCAAGGCTACCGGCGGCGGCCATTTTAACTGTTGGAAATTAACTGAAATTTCGATTGTGTTTCTACTTATTCAGTTCTGATTTTCTGATAGTATCACTTTTGGGTAGTGTGGCTAAATGACTGTGGTGTGGTGAGAACCTGATACCAGATACATGTAAGGTTATTCTAATTTCAGGTTCTACTATATGTTTTTTTCCTGTAAATATTCAATTCTGATGTTGGGATTTCACAGATTACACAGATTCCGACGTCACACATTACATCACGTCGGAAAATGTCTTTCCGACACGATGTAATTTGTGAAGACAGTAGATTTTCTTTAAAATTTTCCAAACAAAAAGGACGGATGTTGAGATGATGAGTTATAAGTTGTGTGGGTGCGCTATATTTATAACATTCACAAATAATCGACAACCGTTGTTTCTTGCAATCACATGCACAGTTTTCATTTACATTGACGGTACCGTAATTGATCCTCATAAAAACAACAGAATTATGAGACTAAAGAAAACTTTACAATGCATGGCAACCCGTTCCGCAGTTCCTGCGCTATATCTGATAAAAAATCGTCACTCCGTTATAATGATATTAATGGAAACCTACTGTAAACACAGCTAACGTGCTGTTTTCCGATCTCAAACCTTCTCTTCGCCTATATTATTATATACGTACTTTCGTTTCCCACTGAAACACAATGGAACGCAAGCCGTCAATATATTTTCATATTGACACCTGATTGGTTCATATTGGTCACTGCCCGAATTACGTTTCACGTCGTAAAATAATTCCCGCTAATCATAATATATGGATTGATATAGTATGGTCTTTTCAAGGGTATATAAGGACAATATATGTGCACATATGTGACATCGTCAATTCTGAAGCTACACGCAGTCTATATGTGATTTACTTTGATGATGGTGCAGTTTTATGGGTGATCAAATGACCCACTGAAAATGTTCAATGCTAAATACTAAGATTTCGCCTGAAACAATCAAATATGCAGATCGTGTTTGAGAGCTATAGAAATTGGTACAAACATATTTTATTAAATAATAATTTTCAGCAATTATAGGTATACAGGCAGTGTAAGAGGATTTGAATGAACGCTTGCTTTCTTATAGAGTTCCTCTCCTGAGGTATGGAAATTGCAGTACTAAGACAAATCTACAACTATTGTTCGAAACAAATGGACAAGCAGGACTTTCACTATTATGTCGACAGCTTGACTGCCATAATATATTCACAAAGAACAAACTGCAGTGCGTAGACATAATATGAAATGATAGTGGGATACGACCACACACATTCAGCAACACGCATTGACTGGTATGGTGTGATATGGCTGTACTCAATGCAGTTTAATCAAGGTTTTAAATTTGTGACAACTGTTTGTGACAGTTACAAGTTTTCACAATGCAGCTCAAGTTCATAGAATGATGTTGTTGGATGAACGCATCATTGCATATACACGGTAACTAATATCAATACGTCCAACTGATGTAACATAACCCGAACGTGTAACACATATACATATACTGCCTATCCTCTGTAGCTTGGTCTGTGTTCTCACTGACTTTCACTGGTCATAAGATGGTCTCATAATATACAAGACGATCACAAGTGGCGCATATTGACTTCTCAAGCTAATCACAAGTGCATGTGTGCCAAACTCGCCACGTTTTTATTCAAGAAATGTGCGTGTCATATGTTCACTTGAATGTCTGCCGTGCCTGTAATTATGTTCCTGCCAGGTATTTGAAAGCTGTTTCAATGGATTTACTAAAGCAAAATGAGATAATTTCGAACCTACTTGGCAATTTCATAGTCTTGAAAAGCTCCTCCACTGATTGTCTAATGACATGGTATGCCCTTTACAACAATAGTAAGACATCTTCATTATAACAATTGTGTAGGATATTCATTGGCGGTGCCATATGTACCAATGTGGTAGAAGTCATAAATATGATATTAACATATAATATATATCCACAAAATCATGCAAACTATAGTTGACATCACATCAAATACCACTCGTATCTGAAACTCTTCGGCCTGTTAGTCAAGTATTAGAGTATTGCCCTTCAATACTGGGTTAGGGAAGATGGGTATTTTCGTATGTTAGCAAATAATAAGCCATTAATGAGTCATTTCATAACGGTTTGGGATCGCAGATAGGGCCAACTTATCTGGCATGGTAAGAGTGCCTGGGACAAACTAGGGATACTGTATGTCAATGCTGAAAGTATGTTGGTGCCATATCAGTGCTTACCGTATGGTACATTCCTGTCAGTATATGACTGGGCTGTTGAACTGAGGTAACACCACTCAATTAATCAATGCTGGAGGTAGTGTGCTGAATTCCATCCCGAGATACGGGTACTCTCATCCCACTTGTCTTTTCGACAAACCGCAAACCGCAAACCGCCGATCATGTAATAGTATCGTTGTTGAAAACACGTTTATGTGCAGCGCTCAATCCTAATAGACAGGTTCTCGCGATGGGGCGGGGCAAACAATAAGTTAGCTATTGTTCACATATTGAATTTTAAAAAAAATGATTTATTAAAAATTAAATATGTGAACTATAACTATTACTAATGGCTTTGTATGTGGATACGTGCCAATCGTTCCACCGCGCAACGATATTGTGCTCCTAAAGTCGCGCATTATCGCACGCTGCGGAATTCATGCATATGTAATAGTTATAGTTCATCTCTCTAATTTTAAATAAATTTATTTCGTAACGAGAGCTAGCGAGCTAGAAATTAGTTTATTAAAAATTATAACTTATTGTTTGCCACACCCCAGCGCGTGCTCATGTTACGTTTGAACGGATCACCGCCACTACACGTTTTCAAGTCCCGATACTATTACCTGATTGCCAGTTTACGAACCAATCGATAATGTACACGCGGTGATATATGTCGCGTCACATGAAATTACATCAACACATCTGTTTCCAAATATAACTTTTCAAGTACTGCAACATTTAATGGTTAATTTCATACATAATGACGAAATCGTCGCCGTCTGCGATTAATTGAGACGAAATGCTGTGCTGTCATTGGTTGATAAACTATAACTATTACTAATTGGTTGAACGAGTTTCACGAAAAATGAATGTAGAGCATTTCGTCTCAAGTACTCGCATATTGCGACGCTTTCGTCAATGTGTATTAAACTAATGATAAATGGTGCATTAACTCAAACGTTGTATTTAGAACAAAACGCTCCGCCTTGTTGACGCAATTTCCTATCACGTGCACCATGTGTATGATCGATTCAGTGTCAAACTGCTAATCACGTAATACACAGTTAGTCTCGAAATTTGAAAACATGTTTATGGGCAGCGCTCCATTTCAATAGACGCATGCCCGCAATAGGGCTGGGCGACCAGTAAGTTAGTTATAGTTCACATATTGAAGTTTTAATATACTATAATTATTATATGCACATCAAATAACCTATAAATATTGTACAGATGTCTAACTGGTAGCACTAAAACTATAATAACAAAATAAAAGGCCCAAACATACATAGTATACACTTCCGTCTGCGCTAAATCGGCCAATACTTATATATTTCTTTATTTCAAAATATTTGAATATTGATTTTGAAATCAAGCAGACTGATTGGATGAGCCTGAGTTGTACAAGCTTATCGCAGGTGGGTGTGTATTCCGGGTTGCTACCCGAACCACAACTAGTGTATGCCTTATTTTACGGATGCCGTAGACCCACTTGATGTGCTCCATTATGGTAATACAACATTATTACAGAGGGCTTTGAAATATCTACCATTTACCAGAACCACTATACGTGTATATATCCAGTAACGAGCTTTGCATTGGCTGAATACGTCCGGACTGATAACAGAATGTCGTATCAGGCATTGATCATTGACCTGATACGAATATCATCCGGGTTACTACAAATTGAAAACTGACGTTTTATTGGTCGAACAGCGTCACATGACGTTACCAAATTATGTCAGCGGAATGACGTCACGGAAACATGTCCCCAATCTTTTCAACGAAAACAACGTCGTAATTTCTCCTTGCATATGTGCTCATTATGTAGCCAGAAACGTTACCTGACACATAGAAACCGTGCCAGTGTCTTTTGATCAAGTTTATCAGGCTCGACTCCGAAACGGTAGGAATTCATCGGCAAGCCTCGGAATTCCTACGCGTTTCCTAACATTGTGTGATAAAATTGATATCAAAAGACACTAGCCTGGTATTCTCTATTTAAAAGTATCAGCTGGGTCGCGTTTCACTAAGCTTCGTACGATTAAAATGTTCGTAAGTGAAAAATGTTGATAGTCTGTCAATTTCACATTAACAATATTTTCTTATAAACAATTATTGGAGTTATATTTATTGAGAATAGGCTGCATATGCAGCCTATGCTCAATAAATGTAAACATATCAATTGCAATTTCCAGACGATCCTAAATTTGCACTTACTAACATTTTAGTCGTACGAAGTTTAGTGAAACGGGCCCCTGGTGTCTCATATAGCCAATGTGTGGATTTTCGCTTCATGCACGGTAAATGGCATCTATATTAATAAATCAATTGCAACTTTTATTTCATCACATTTCAAAGAAAAAGCGTTACATTCAAGTTCAAGTACAAGCTATCAGAAACTGTGATAAGCAGGGGATATAATTTGGCATTTTCGCTATGCATTTACTATACAAGAAAAATTGTTATATTTTTGTTGTGATATAGAATACTATACCAAATTTAGAAAACAATTCACATTTATATACGCTAGTGTAATTAGTTTAAATTTCAGCCAGTAGTTGACATACATCTAACGATGAATTACACCACGGGGCAGCAGTAGTTTACACCACTCTCGTTTTCACCGTATATGGTGAAATTTCGTCAATAACGTCGTAATAATGCGTTTTATTATATACCTACCAATGAAATACATAGTTATACGATGTAAATAAAAGTCATATGTTCTCATCGATGAAATAAACATCTTCCGGTGAAAATACGACTACTTCCGCTATCTATATTCATAACGCGCACCTGCAGTGCCGGACTGCAAATAGGCTGCAAATATACATTAATTACCGTATACAGTCTAAAAAACTGCTAATTTCCATGGAGCGGTATATAATAAAAAGAATATTCATATTTTACAGCGAATATGACATATATGTTCATCTCGTGGTGTGAAATGTCCATATTTCACTCGTGCCTATATGTCATATATGTCATATTTGTTGCAACATTATGAATATCCTCTCTTTCTTCGACCACACTAACCATCTGAATCGCGAGACAGTCGCCGTCACTACGGCCCGCCTCCAGAAATTAATTCGCACATCTCTTTGCCATATTTGAAACTCGGTTGATTCGCTTTGTTTTTATGAAGAACCAATAGTGAAATATGAGAGCATACTTATTTAACCACGAGAGCTGATTATCTTGAAGCAATGAATATCTGAGACCCAGCTCCTTTAAAGGTGTGTTTTTGTTCTCAAAAATATGAAAATTACTTGCAAAAAGTGCAGATCCTGATGAGACGGCTCGTCACGAGCCGGCTCATCTGGAACTACACTGTTTGCCTATCCCACTATACAGGCCTGTGGTGTTGAAAGGGTTAATTAAATGTACATGCCCACTCAGTAGGTTATAATATAGGAAGACATAGGTGACGCATTTAATTAGTATAAATAATTAAAAAATAATTTGCTGGTCCTGTTGCTCGCCCAAATAAACGGCAGCAGATTTGCTACTGCCGGTTACAGATTTTCCTCTTCTCTTGAAGAAAGTTGTCTTGCGCTTCCTGTCTGTTCATAATTCCAGGTAAATCCAGGTATATAAAGGTAAATCCAGATCACAGAGTCTACCTTGTTACAGTTTGACTGCTACTCACTGAATGACACCAGTGACTGAACTTTTCAACTTCTTTCTCTACTGGCCAGCAACCTGTGATGCAACATTCTCTTAATCACCTATTAATTTAATGGTCAGTTGTATTTAAATATTTAGTCTAGGCCCTATTGAAACAACTGACCATCAGGGTCAACTGTACTATGCATGGAGTCGGCAGACTAGCCAGAAAGTCAGTGCCCAGTCTAGTATTCCGCGCAGCCTGATCAGGGTCTACAGTGATTGCTATGCATAAATAGCAAGCGCCAGAATGTTGTTTGTACCCAATATCGTAGACCTGTCTGTACCCAACAGTGCCGACCCAGATCAGACTTAACACCTGTGCAGCAATCTGGTATATGATGGGCACGTCATCTGAAACATGCACATCAACTCCTGCAATAGTAATACACTTCACCTGCAGTGGTTATCTCCCCTGCATTGGCTAGCTGTGTTTGTAGTCTGCAATACACCTGCGATAGCCTATATCTGATGGCAAGTTTTGCTGCATGCCACACAGGTCAGATTAGCAACTGCATTTGCCTGTGTTGCCACACCACTGCTAATGCTGTGAGTCTGAGTCTAGTCTTGGTGGTATATCTGCGGACAAACATGCCGAACATCCAGTTAAAGCAGCATAGAAAGTATAAAAAAATACATGTACGCCATATGATAATTTTCTTTTTTTATAAATTTAGGGTTAACACTGGGTGCAGAAGGCAGATTGGCACATAGCTAGTGTTGGTCGTGCATTCAGGCAATTTGATTCGTGACTGGTGACCCGACAATGCAGGAAAAATCATAACATGAATATCCGTAATGTTGTTATACGTCGCCTTTGTTATATGCTCGCATTTGGTTCCGACATTTGAAATTTTACTGTATGTCTTTTGTAAACAGGGGGATATTAAAGCGGATAATGTAATTCACCTAGACAGTGTTGTGAAAGTCATGCCTCTTATGACCGTCGTGTAGTTGGTCTATATAAGAGGAATTTTCTGGAAATTAACAAATACGTTTATGTTCTAAAACCTA
>JAQRGA010000530.1:0-12862 GCA_029237695.1 Conchocele bisecta | reverse complement strand
ATCAATGCCTCTTTCAATGCATAAAATGCCCTCTCACAGCTCTCACTCCACACAAATGTTCTACCCTTCTCCGTCAGTTCATGTAAAGGCTTCGCTTTTTCTGAGAAGTGGTAAATGTACTTCCTGTAGAAAGAAGCGAGCCCAAGGAAAGATCTAACGTCCCGCACAGATCTCGGTATGCGATGACCTAACAATGTTACTTCATTCTGAAACAGTACAGCTTTCTTTGGATGCAGTTTCAGATTGGCTTCTAGCAATCTTTAGAATGCAATTGTCTGATTTGCAAGTGCTTGGTCAAAGCTCTTGGCATACACAATGATGTCATCCAGATATAAAACAAATATTTTGTATGTTAAGCAAGAACATACCATCTGCATTAGCCTGGAGAAGGTACTTGGCGCATTACAAAGTCAAAAAGCCATCTTCACCCATTGCATTTGACGTCCGCCCTGAATGCTAAAGCTAGTTTTTGACCTGCTTTCTTCATCAATCTCAGTTTGCCAGAAACCACTCCTTAAATCGAGACAGTGCTACAAACTGTTAATGCATCTAGATTGTCGTCAATTCTTGGTAAAGGTTGAAACTCTTTTACCGTACAATTATTCAATTTTCTGAAGTCACAGCAGAACCTTACAGAGCCGTCGGGCTTCGAAACTAACTGTATGTGTGACAGCCAGCCAGAACAAGAAGGTTCTATAAGTCATGCTGCTTCCTTTTTCTCAATTTCTTGTTCGGCTATCTTTCGTTTAGCCAATGGTATTCGGCAAGGGTAGGTTTTGACTGGTTTGTTGTTACCAGTGTCAATGTGATACTTAACCATCTTTGTTGTACCAATGTCATCGGATGACCTTGAGAAACTATCCTGGTAAGAAATTTTTCAGTTTCTCTTTCTGATCATTGTTTAAATCTGAACTGGATTTCTCATACAGCTCAGTCAAGTGTTCTGGTACATGCATATCATTTCCCAATTTAGGACTAGCCACATATTGGCATACAGTTACTGTTTGAAACACAGCAGCTACTGTATTTCCATACACTGTGCAAGGTGTCTTTTTGAAATTTGCAATGCGTATTGTACATTTCCAAATTGTGGATCAACCAAAACTTTCGCCACCAACAGTCCTGTTTTATCAATAAAACCTTCAGTCGGTTCCAACATTCCCACTGTTTTTCGGTTAATACGGTCAATCGGTTTACCAGGCACAATTACTTCGGTCTCAGGCGTTATTTCAAATGTTTCATTCACCGCAATTCGACAACAGCTAACTTGATCATGTTCTACATTCAGAAAACATGGGATTCTCTCCCCTTTCAGTGTGATATAACCGTTACTCAGCATAATGTCACACTGGTGTTTTGTAAGAAAATCAAGACCGCAAATATCATCCAATTCTATATCAGCTACAAGCACACTGTGCTCAATTTTCTGTTTTCCGAGGCACATATCTACCTCGGTTTTACCCAAAAATGGAGATGTTTCCCCAGTAACAGTTAGCAGTGTTGTTAGAACAGGTGTCATATTTGGTCGGGTAAAATATGGCCAATTTTCAATAGTTTTCTTGCTTAGAATTGTGGCGTTTGCTCCAGAATCAACTAATAATGTTACAAGGTTATTGTTTATTTTTACCGAAAGAAAATAACCTTGTTTTGCGGCAGCATTGGTTATTGCGATCTGGGGGCGGTTTGATTTGTCGGGTTGCGATCGTTCCATCCCGACATATCTTCGTTTCCCTGCCTTCTATCATACACTCCATTTCTACTCTTCATATTGTTGGAATAGTTTGGATTATCTCCCTTAGACCAATTGAAATTCTGCCTGCCATTTTGTACTGTAAACTGGTCTTGGTACCTGGGTCGGTTTTGTGCATAGTGCGGTGGTACATTTGATCTGTTTCCACCATTATTGTACGGTGGTCTGTTTGTCGTGTACTGATTATTCTGTCTATTCACAGGGTTGTGTGCCTGTTTCTCTTCTAACAATTTGTCCATTTTCTCGGTCATACTGTTAACCTTTTATGTTAAAATTTCAACCGTTTTCGTCTGTTTGTCTTGTGTATGATCACCGGCAGTTCATACTGATTTGTATCGCTGTCTATCAGCTATTCTATGTGCTTCCATGCGCACAGCTGTCTTTTCTGCCTAGTTAAGTGACTTGGGCCCCATTTCTCGTAATCTGAGCCTTATGTCAGTATCTGTCATCGCATCAATAAAGACGTCTAATGCCAGTGCTTCCACTATTTCTGGATTTGCACTGGGATAAGCCTGTCTAGTCATTTTCTTAATCGATTGTGCCAGTTCATGTATGGCTTCATTTTTACCCCTCACTCTGGATTTCAATTGAGTGCGGAATACCTCTGCACGACCCTCATATCCGTACCTGGATTTCAGTTTAGACACCAGGGCTTTAAAATCCCTGCGTTCCAGTGGGCCTAATTCATTGAGCAATGATCTTGCTCCTCCAGTCAGTGAATGTGCTAAATACAACGATTTAGCTTCATAATTCCAGCCATTAATCTCCGCTTTATCTCAAATTGTGCGAGAAAATCGGCTAAATCCTCTGATCCATGAAATTGCTGTGGTTTCATTTTTATATGCGAGTTATCTCCCTTAGACCTGTTCTGAGATTGGTGTGCCCCACCATCTGAGTTGCTAACTCGGTTTGTGTTCTAATTTTGGTCACCCATATACATGTTAACTGGCCTTTCCCCAGTATGCAAACGATATCTGTGATTCTTGTTGGGTTCCGACTATTTATACATGGTCTATCGCGTGACGTAACACTAACGTTGACGTCATATCCCGTCAATTCGGATAAGATTGGAAGATTCCGGAGTCACAGAGTTCTCCGGAACTCTCCGATTAGAAATCGAATTTAACCGTGACGTCATAATCCAAGGGGCGGAATTTTTCAGACTGCGATCAGTGCAGCTCATACTATCTTCGCTCACGACTATACTAATTATAATCCAGACATGACATTCGGCAAAAAGGTAAAGTGCATCATTGTTTATCGACACAACGCGGGTCTGAAACATGACAATTGGTATTTTAGCTGCAATCTGTCTGCAACGGTCAATTATTTGTCGTCTACAAAAATGTGTCTGCACATTCCAATTGTCTCACGATAATGCTTTTAACAGGAACAATGGTCAATTTATTAATCAAGGACGGCCAGCTTAGCAATATTTGAAAAAAGTAGTCATATACATGGCATATATGTGCATATCTTAGATTCTAGATTGCCTGATGCACTATATGTATTTCAATAAATAGTTCTAATGTCTCACCATTTATCATTTTAATGTATTCCCTCTTTGCAAAAGCACCACCCAAGCAACGCTGGTGTGAACTATTGTTACTACTTTTCGTCCATTTGTCAACATTGTCGACCCTTTCCAGCAGAGTTATTTATATAATATACTCGCCCTGAAATCCAAGATGGCCATCATAGAAGTGTCAATCTTTATGTGTTGGGTTTTTATTTTGTTTGGCTAACTAATTGTCTCGGACTTCAGCCAGACCTGTGTCAACGTAGCAAGCATCGGCACAATCGTATATTAACTTTAAGCCGGTATACGGCGATAGTACCTATGCGCTACCCAAAGCAAGTCAATGAGTGTATCTGCTATTGACAAGCCCTGTAAAGTCGTTCCCTGGTCTACCAATAATAGTGAAATCATAATATATTACTAGAAAAATACAGCCTGTCCACACGACCACAGAAAGGGTTATAACACAGCAAATAGTTGTGTAATAATTTTATACCAACAACTTAAGGAAATTTGATATTATAATTCATTGATAACATAAAACTGTCTACATATATGCAATGTGAGTAAATGTAATATTTACCATACAACCAATACACATAGATATGTATTATCAACAATATAGCATTTTAGCTCATAACAGGCTAATTATAGTATCATAACAGGTTGGTAAGAATACCATGTGGTAAGCGTATACAGTTATAAATATAATAACAACAAATCAAAGGTGTATGGCTATATGGTAAAATAAAAAATATGAAGATTGGCAATCGATGTTAGTATTTGAAAATGTACATTGATAGAAGGAGTTGCATGTTGTATTGTCAACATTTACGGTTAGTAATATTGGAAATTAGCATAATGTATATCAGGTTGTTAGGGTTGAAATAGGGTTTAAATGCTGGAACAATCACGTTACTAACTTACATTCATCGATTATAATATATTGTATGTTACAATAATATTATGTCAAAATAATATAAACTTTCTGTTGCTTCTGTGATCATGGTAAAGGTCAGAAATTTCTGTGTAAAGGAGTAACATTTCTCACATAACATAGCCAAATTTGACATATCGTACAATATTACAATATATGGCAATATTATGTAGAGAACAATAACATATATGTATACGGTTTTGTCCTTGGGAGAGAAAAATGGCTTGTGAAACGTTTTATATGTGCACGAACCCTCCACGCCACCGTAAGAAATATTAAAATTAGTATGCAGGTGTAGTGAATAAATTTAAATGTACCATGATCACACTGAATCAGATACAAATCAACAGAAGTTAAAAATAAAAACAATTACATTGTAAATAAACCAAGCATGTTTCCAACGGAAAAATTAATAGGATAAAAAAGTATGATCACAGATAAGCGGATCAGCATTTCAGTGATTGATACTGTGTTTATGCAATAAAAAGTAAATCTATCATTTGTACGAATTAACGAAGATTGTTTAGTAAACTAATAATAATAATAATAATAAAAATATGTCACGTGTTTAGTAACACAATTGACGATAAGTCTTAGGAGATGAATAGCATTATAGTTAGGAATAGTCAGTAGACAATTATCGAGTCATTGACCAAAATTATATTGCATAGTTAGATCTTGTCAACAATTGTTGGTTGAGTACTAGTAATCCTAGGGGATGTGTTTAGTAACACAGGTATGGATAAGTCTTAGGGAATAAATAGCACTAGGATTAGGTCAGCAGTCAAAATTAGGGGATCTTATCAAAATTGTTGAGTAATAATAATAATCCTAGGCATGTGTCAAGTAACACAGGTAGTGATAAGCCTAAGAGGACGACTAGCACTCAGGTTAGGTTATCAGTCAAAATTAGGGATAAGCCTTAGGGTATGAAAAGCGCTATGGTTAGGTTAACATTCAAAATTAGTGTTAGGTCAGCAGTCAAAATTAGGGGATTTTGTCAAAAATTGTTGAGTAATAATAATAATCCTAGGGATGTGTCTAGTAATATAGGTAGGGTTAGGTTAGCATTTAAAATTATGGATAATCCTTAGGGGATGAAAAGCACTAGGGAAAGGTCAGCAGTCAAAATTATGGGTTCTTGTTAAAACATGTTAAGTAATAGTAATAATTGTAGGGAATGTGTCTCGTAACATAGGTATGGGGTAGGTTAGGTTAGAATTTAAAATTATGGATAAGCCTTTGGGGATGAAAAGCACTAGGGTAATGTCAGCAGTCAACATTAGGGGATCTTGTCAAAAAATGTTAAGTAATAGTAATAATTGTAGGGAATGTGTTTAGTAACACAGGTATGGATAAGCCTTAGGGGTGAATATTACTAGGGTTATGTCAGCAGTCAAAAGTAGGAGATGAATATCATTAGGGTTAGCTCAATTGTGAATATTGAATAAATAAACTAAACCACACTGTATAGTTTGCACCTATTTAGCGTCTATCGTGTATACACAATAATATTACAGCATGGTTAAAAGTTATGTATAACAATGCATACAATAGTTACAATTGCAATTCTACAATATCACCCCTATTGACGTTATAATAAAAATAAACTGTTACAAAAAAATATTTTAATTTATTTAAAAATAATTATTTTAAAAAATATCCAGATTAATTCAGAAAAGAGAAATGTGTTATCTGAAACCTGCATAATTTTTTTTTAAATAAAACAATGCAGATCCAATGAGATAGCATGTAGCGAGCCGGCTCATCCGGATTTACACTGTTAAACATTTTATTATACATAAGGTGGTGACATTGTAACATTTCTAATAATTTATATTGGTTGAATATTGAGAAATATATAATAATGATTATCTACATAACCCCACGTGAAAGTAATGCCATATATCTAAAAATTAAAATAGATAAGGCCAAAGTAATATATACAGTAAGTATATAGTAATAATAAGCCATTATAAATATTAGCAATATTACAGTTATTAACAAACTGAAGTAGTTTATTGAAAACAATTGTAAATGTCAATGTTAATATATATTTTATATGTAATAAGCTAATCAATAATAGGCGATGTACTAAATTTGGTTATATGTGATCAATTGACTCCAAGCTGTATGTACAATTTTGTTAAAAAATATATGTGCTAATTTAAAACAATAAATTACGTATACAAAAAATGTGCTGCCGTACAAAATTATATTCAATCAACAAATGTGCAAAATTATATTCAATCAAAAAATGTGCTGCTGTAAAAGGATTCCACCTGGAGCTAAGTAGTATCGTAATAGTTCGTTCTTTATGTCACACCAGGAGCCATGCAGAATCCCATATCTAGTTACCTCGTGTGTTGTGGTTTAACGGCCTATCAACAGATTAGGCCACCAAAGGCCGGGTCAATGGGTGAATACTAAATCCCATATATTATCTGTACAAGTATATGTACATGTTCAAGTACACATACAAATGGGGAAAACCACACAAAATCAGAACTGAATATTTACAATGTTCAAGTACACATACAAATGGGGAAAACCACACAAAATCAGAACTGAATATTTACAATAACAAAAATATATATTCATCCCTGAAATCAGAATAATCCTGATCTGATGCCAGGTCCTCATAGCAACCATAATCACTTGTGCCGTCCCAAAATCAGTAGGATCAGTAATAATACAATGTATTGAGATCATAGAAGGCATCATACTTTGGATAAATATCCAGAAAAATTATAAAGTTGAATTAACAAGGTAGATAAAGAAAAAGAAAAACTGCACTACTCCCATAAGTAACTTATATACAACTAGTCTGTACATGTACAATGATCTTGAACATCATGCAGTTACCAGAATTGTCCTATTGACAATACATGTTCATAAATATTTTACCATATCAGTATAAGTAGTAGCTTACAATACGAAATTAAATATTATTTGTATACATTAGTGTCAACATGTATATTGCTATGTACTGTACCATCAACATACTATGCTTTTAGTTAGTATGATTATATTGTGTATCTAATGTAGATGCTTATAAAGATGTGGGAAGAACTGTATGCATTGATGGAATTATTCTTATTGGGCCAAGTCTTTGCAACAATGGTAATGTAGATTCAATGTATATACTTAGTAACATGCATATACTAGTATAACAATAGACAATACATTGTTTACACAGGTGTGTTATCATATGCCCTAACATAATAGTTTCAATATATGGTGCTGTGCTTATGCAATATATAACGTGTGCATACAAAGGTTCAATTATTTGTATACAGTAGGTAGTAATCATGAATAACACCGCATATTGAGTATCATAATGTATTGATTAAACAAACCTCAACATGCAGTGTTATTAATATAGCCACAACATTTAGCGTTTGCTTATGCAAAAATTAAAAGATTTAAGTAAAATTAATACAGGTCGATAAACGTATCACAGTTGCATGTTAAACTGAACTACAACAAGGTGGCTGTCTATAACATGATAAAGATATATGTACCTTATAGCACATATACTAACCTGGGGACCATTCTTATGGTATGTTCATCTTCGTCTTCATGGTTATTTGAACCATGTGTCAATCTTTAAAATGTTAACTCAATATTATAATAGTAGACTATACATTAACCTTTCTGTTTGCCTAACTTATAATGTCATACATGATGCGTATCATTTTCATTTTATTTTGTTATTATTTTTTATATTTTATTATTTTTTTGTTCTTTTTATATTTTTAGTCAGAGGACAACAAAACGTATTTTTTTCATATGGTGATATCGTCCAATATGTATATAAATCTGGTAGATGGCTGGAACATTATACATTTTTAAATACAAGAACACGAAGGAGTGTAGCATAATGATAAGTATTCCTCCATGTTGGAGGACTACTTACCCACTAGTTGGTTAATTATTAGTGTAGATATGCTTAATTTAGCTTGTAAGTTGGACCATGTGTATATGGCAGAACATTGAATGGCATAGTAAATGTTACTTTTGTGTAGTGTCTAATGATTTATCTAATTAGAAATAATAAAATTTGGAGTTTGGGTGGGGATTGTATTTAGTATATATTGTCTAAAGCGTAATATAAACACACAGATTACAACATAAACACCGGTTAGAGCTGCCAACCCCATGTCGGTCACATGAGGAACATGGCGAGTAAAGGAGCTATTTTTAGGATCACCGCATATGTTTTCCGGAACACAAATCAGTACTCACTTATATGCATAAAGTAAAATTTGTTAGAGCCTTATCTCGGCCACCAAGACTAACCGAAAAATCATAATTACACTGCTTGTAAGATGCAAATTAATCACCGTGCTTTTTCAGGACCAAATGGGGCCATGTCTCGTTGTAATCAGTGAAGAACATCTGTATTCTCCTAACTTCTTTCGATAAAAAAGACCCAAATTCGTTGGCTGTACGCTGTGGAGCAGACATTTTATGAATTTACGTGATGAAGAAATCAATATCGCTGAACGCTTGAAACTATTATTACTACACAACAAGAATCAAATGGTAAGCGCCTAGACGAGTATGATTACGGTTAAATAAAAAAATAGGATTTATTGGCAGAATTGTGAAACGAAATTAGTATTTCCAGATTTTCCAGCGCTAATTTATTAAAAAAAAACGTACTTTTTAATTGTCCGATTACCGTACCTCTAACGTATTTACCGGAACAAATACGGAAAAACAGACAGTTGGCAGCTCTGACTGTACATAGTGTCAGATATGTGATATAATTATACAGAATATGTCATCTAAATAGTGTTGGATTTGGGGTTGTACGTAGTATGGTAATGTGGTCGTCAATATAACATTATTTTATGAATTGGATAGTTGTTTTCTGGTCTGTAGGAGTATAGTAATATTGCTAAATGAAAACTATTTAGGTTTGGTGTTATATTGGGAAAGGGTTGGTTCAAAGGTTAGGGTAAGGATGTATAACCTGGAGATTGCAATATTATGTACTGATGGACATGTTTGCATTTCAAAAATAACTACGTCTGTAGGTCTGAGAATTTAACAGAAAAGTACTGTATTTTAGGGTGGTGGGGTAAGATGGGAAATGCGTGGTTCTGTAAACTTGGAGCAGTATTGTAGTGTCAAAGTAAAATTAGAAATAATATAATATGATAGACTGGGGTGGGGAATTGCAAAAGGTGTGAGTGTGGTTAATAATTAAACAAATTTGTGGAGGTGGGAAATGTCGCCATAATATTATCTTGTATTATATAATGGTAAGATGGGTTTGTTATTTGTATTTTAGGATGTTAAAACAAAGATGATATTTGACTTTGGTAGGGGAAGAATTGTGCTAGAGGAGTTGGTATGTTGAGGATATGTTGGTAGGATTGTGTAAAATGTGTGAGGATTGTGTAAAATTTTGGTGGGATGACAAGGTTATACTAAGAAGGATCAATTTACAGGACGATGTGTGCAAAAGTTTCTCCCAATTTTTTTTTTTAATTTTTTTTATTTTAAATTGATGGATAAGTTTTTCGCTATATGAAACAAAATTATGAAGGGCTAGCTTGAACCCAGTACTGTAAATGGATGTGGCTGATAAGTTGTAACACATTTTATTTCCACAATATAAAAAAATAATTTTTTTTAAATAAATTAGAATTTCAGCTTAATGCATGGAAAGACTAAAAGCATTATAAATATTTCATTTGTGTAAAAAAGTGTAGATTTTGTCATATTTTATCCCTAAATTACAATATTCATGAATACACAAAATTAATAATATACTCGCCATGAAATCCAAGACGGCCATCATAGAAGTGTCAATCTTTCTAACGATGTTGGTCGGAGTACAATTGGAATGTCACCAGCTTCCACAACTAGAAAGTCTGTAAAACAAAGCCAACGAATACTCCCCAGCACCGCTTGAGTTATAAAGGGACATAAACTTAACATTGAAGTTAGTAAAGCGGTAAAAGTAGGTAAATCTCACAGGAACCTCACCTGTTTGACAGTGGTTTGTGGTGGGGACCCAAATGATGAGGTTGTGCAAGTATGGTGGCTGTTGGTGGTACAGTGAGTGGAATGGATTTGGAGGGCGGACGGACAAAGCCGGAACTATATGTACCCACTCACCCCGACATATGTGACGCGTCATGAGAAAAATGGCACAAATGAGGTATTGACCAATGTAGCTCCTGATCATCTACTTTCTCATGACGTGTCACATATTATTCCGGGGAGCATAAAGTACATGTATCCATCAGAGAGTTTCGGACCCCTGCCCAAATAGTTCTTAACCTAAACATAAGTATTGGTTCTCCGTTTAGCAATTTTTGATCCTGTACGACGGAGAGATGCAGGGGCGATAAACCCCGCTTTTCACTTGTATGGGACATTCCGACACAATTGGTACTACATGTATTGCATTTTTGTCCAGTACGTGAGGGAGTTCTCCAACTTTGCAGACTGTAAAGCTTGATATCTATTTCTGGTAGTACCCTATGTTCAGTACTTTCAGTACTTTGATTATGTCTGCAATTAGACACGTAGTAAATTTTGTTCCATGCGTTGTAGGTGGGAGGGGTAAGATCATGTTGATGATTCCAGTATGTTGTACCTCCTTGTAACTTTACTATATATCATTGTATACCATTGTACACAAAGGGCTAAATGCATTCCGTACGTTGGCAGGCCTTTGTAGGAAACGTGTCACGTGAATACCGATTTATTGCACCTCTACAAATTAAATTGTATTCATTCGGATGGGTCATCGAGACGAGACTTGGCCTACTATACAAAGGCATGCAGACATACCTGGCTATGGGCATTTTTGACAGAACAAAACAAATCGTGCGTGCGACATTATACGCAACAAAACGGGGCTAATCGTCTGTTGACCGGTGAATACCATTTTCGCCAGTGTACCCACTATCTATCTATCTATCTATCGATACTGCTCTCGCTCCAACTGGATCATTATGACAGGTGTGAGTGGCATATTGCTTTGATCAAGTGCTCGAGAAACAAACAATACAATTTCAAAGGGGGAGCACTTGTCACATATTTATGTCTATGTGTGTTATATAATACCACGATGTGTAGTATATACTTAGTGGAAGACAGGTACAATAGGAGACGCTGATTGCACTTCTGACGTAGCTATATCTGAGTCATCATTGTTTCAACTTGATATTCATTTGTTTCATCGAATATAGTCCCAATATATTTTGGTCACACTGAACGATCATGTTCATGGAAACCCATTGGTATCTGGCACGTGTACAAATATTATAAATGGTCAAATACAACTTTGACAACCAGATCAGCGGTGAATTTTATGGATAACCTTTGGTATATGGCAAGGGTTACAAATATTTGAAGTGGCCAAATACCAATTTGACAACCAGATCAGCGGTGTATTTTATGGAAACCCGTTGGTACATGGCACGTGTACAAATAATTGAAGTGGCCAAATAGCAGGTTGACAACCAGATCAGCGGAGAATTTTATGGAAACCCGTTGGTATCTGGCACGTTTACAAATATTAGAAGTGGCCAAATAACACGTTGACAACCAGATTAGCGTTGTGTACCCTCCAGCAATTACAGTGGAACCACACCAAACCGGACACCATATGATGCCCCCATGGTGTCAGATTTGGAGATGTTCCACTGTAAATCAGACGTGTTAGCACTTCATGACATATTCAAGTGTTTTGCTATCACGAAACATCATTGTATTCAGAGATACATAAGTGCGATACACACCTAAGGTGAACATATATATCCCGTTAATACAGTGCGTATGTGCCGTGAAACACGGTGCCGTGAAACATTTTTGATGTCCTGTTAATACAACATAATCTATGCGTATGAGTACAGTGGTGTCAGCTTGTAAGTGCACACACGAACGAACACGACAGGTTGGTTGCAACCTGTCGTGTTCGTTCGTGTGTGCACTTACACGCTGACCCCACTGTTTATGCGGTTGTCATACTAGTCGATTCTCCGATTTTGATGATGCGGCTGGGGTTATTTTTTTGTATTTTAAAGCTATTTCTAGGTGTTGACCGGGATAAATAGAATAGTAGGTTAGTGCCGTGAATGGGAAAACATATCTGGCGCGGCATGGAAACGGGATAGACTCGGCAGAGCCTCCCCATCCCGATTCCTAAACCTGGCCAGATATTTTTTCCAATTCACGGCACTAACCTACTATTCTCTACATATTTCCCCCGAGTGTCCGGTTTAGAGGCGTTCCACTGTACGTCTAATGCGTCGTAGGCGATGTCAGATAACCACCATTCTCGTCAATCGTATTTTGAAGCATATCTGAAATGCAGAAATTATTCACGGTTGAGATATGATGCCTCAATTTATGTAAAAATACGTTTTTAATATCGAAATCATCCGTTTTTAAACAATATTAAGTAATATTTAAATTTCGTGTCGGTAGTGGTGATCACCAGTATGTACATGTGAAAAAATGGTGATTAGTTTTAATTATTTAAATAATTAAATAAGTTTACTTATTGTACACCGGAAAATGCATTGAGCGAATAAATTTAATTTCCGTTAAATAAATATTGCGGTTGTGTCTCCTCACCTCAACTTTATTAAAATCCGTCATTCAAATAAGGAAACATATGCAATTG